>JACVBY030000415.1:622500-646322 GCA_017589505.3 Metroxylon sagu | reverse complement strand
TATGCCAGCAATTCTTTAAACCAACGCCACTGCTGTGAAAATTCCACTTATGATCTAAACAGGAACTCCTATGCTTCTATTTTGGTGCGTTACTGTGGCCTGAATTGGGTTTTTGCCCATCAGGTCATTCTCTCAGATCAATCCTGACTCTGTGTGTTAAGCAAATCTCCTGGCAGAAGCCATATGCGTTGCAAGTGGGAGGAAGCTGCCAAGGATCTTTCACGTGGCATCCAACGATTATGATGAGGAGATAAATGCTGTTTTTAAGAAGGTATAAAAATTTCCAAACAATGGTAAATATTGCTAGTTATAATAATATATCTAATATTCACATTTTACATGGCATGCAGGTTGAACCCAATGCGCATAAGATTGAAGAACACCGCAGGAAGTATGATAGATTGCGAAAGAGAGAGAGAAGAGTATAAAAATGAGCATGAGAGACAGTATCGCCGGAAAGCAGAGGCACAGGTGGTTTATATTAAGCTTAGTGCCCTCGCAAGGTTATGTAAATTATAGGGTACATATTCTGACTTTGTCCTTCTTCCAGGCTGCTTATGAGTGGCTATGGGGCAGAAAGAAGAATCATCGAGCAGACCATCTTGAGGTATGCCTGGAGGATTCCCAGGAGGTATGCCTGGAGGTTTCCAGGTGCCATGTCTGGTGGAATACCCTGAAATATTGACATGAGCAAAATTTCGAATGTATGAGAGACTTAACTCTATATTAATTTATCTTATTTGTTGATAATATTGAGGGCCAGAAGTAGTTCTACCATATACATCACTGATTGGCCAAGCCCTTTTATCTGAAACAGGACCCTGAACTAATGGCAGTATTTAATGATCCAGAGATCAAGTGCTGTTCTCTCCAAGATGGTATGCTGCTTTCCATGCCTCTGTTGCTTCTTGATTTATATACTTATGTTAATATGTTCTATAAACTGTTTATTTTTTGTTAGTAGTAGCTTCTGACTTTATTTTTCACTAAATAAAATTGTTTTTTGAGAAACACATTCTGAAAGGAACTGGTGAACTGCTAAGAAATCCTTGTGAGGAAATCTGCAAGTTAACAAGCTTTCTGTAAGACGTGGATATGGGTGCATCAAAATTATAGATGCATGCAGTAGTGTGATGTATGGTACTTTACTAAGTGCCACTATGGCCCGGTAACCTTTCACCCAAAACCTGGACTTCCCTGTTTGGCTGCTGGTTAAGTGGCAGTTAGTGGATGGTCATCCATGTAACCAGCCAAACACTGTCAACGAGTTGGGGTTAATTTGAGCTGGGTAACGCACTGAAAAGGTGCTTAACCTGGCTAAACAAATGAAATGAGCTTAACCCTCAGAACTTCTCCCTCTTCACTCTTTTCTGCAACCTAACCCATTAACCCTCAAACTTCAACCAAGCAGGGGATATTATTAACCCATGGATGAGTGATAAAGGATGGTTACCTAGAGTTAAAAATGTCTATCCCCTAGTTAGCTGTCCAGCATCCAAACACTGCTTTGAGGTCCCATAGATGGTCTTTTTCGCTTCTTGGACAAATAGCTGCAGTTCGATGCTGGCATGCTGCTCCCTGGTAACATCTTTTGCTAAAATCAGAGATGCTCGGGTTTGTGCTGGTGTGAAGTTTCAGGTTTATGCCCTAGTTCATTCTCCTTAAGTTACCACTTGGACGTCCTGCATGAGGGATAGGAATCCTCCCACCCCACCCTCTCCTAAAGGAAAAAAAAGAGGGAAAATAGAAAAGAAACACGGGAAGGTCATTTGTAAGGCAATAGACCTGCCACTTCTTAATTCTGTATTGCCTTTAATGTTAAAGCTGAATATTTAGGAAAAGGTTTAGTTTCAAAAGGAAGTGGGGTAAATAATATATTGTTTAGTTTATGGCCAGCAAGAGGAGGCTAACCTTTTATTTATTTTCCTGTTGATTGTTCATTTACTTAAATACTTATGACCGTTGTATCTCATGGTGAGCTCAATCTTTTGTTCTTGTCGTGCGTTTATTTTTGTCACTTTGGTTGCTGAGATTTATATGCTGGCATTTCTTTCCGATCATTCATGTTTTTCTTTGTGGTGCAGTGATGAATAACCCAGCAAGTTTTGCTAAACATCAAGCCAATCCCAAGGTAGCCCCTGTTATTGCAAAGATGATGGGCAAATTTGCTGGAGCCAAGTAACAACGCTAGACGGTTTGACTATCTATTTAAGGTGTCTGAATTGTTAAATAGTGATTTCAATGGTTAATGTTGGATCAATGTATATTGAGTGGATCGATAGCAGTAGATTTTGGTTCGGTAATGATGATTTGGATTTGGTTCTTAACTGGCATGGGTTTAAAAAATAAAGGGAAAAAAATGGAGCTAACCTCATCCTGTTTTTCTTGAAATTGAAGCTCATTTAAATGCCCGTGATCTTAATATGACCACCAGTCTCACATTGGGCAGCAGTGTGGTTTCAGGGAAAGCGAAAATCAAAGCGCCGTTTGATTGGTGTGGTTGGTGGTGATGCATTTGATTGGTGTGGCTCGGTGGTGATGCATCTGGATAATCTGAGATATTATGGTAACGGGCGGTAATATTTATTTTTTAATAATTTAAGGTTATCGGATAGTATATAAAATTATTAAACTCTGATAATTTATAGTAATTTATGATATGTCATAAGTTTAAATAATTTTATAAGTTTGATATTATATTATAAATAAATAATATATGTATTTATACAATTATAATATATTATATTTTTAAAATTTATATATTAATTATTTATAATATTTAAAAATATAATATCTTTAAAATGTTTTTTATAGTGAATTTTTTTTTATGAAAACATTTCATATTGTAGTTAAAAAAAAATAAATGAAAAGATTAAAAAAAATTATAATAAAATATAAATAAAATTATGTGAGTTAATTCAATATGTAATCTAATTTGATTATTTTCATTAATTTGATAATGATTATTAAATGTAAAATTATTAAAAATATAATATTTTTGATAATATCATGCTGAATGATGAATTAAATGCCATCTAAAAAGATGCGATTTGGGAGCATCTGTCATTCTGATGTCGGATTATCCAACGAATACAGCCGCCGAATAGGTTTTAGGTACCTCCATGATTACCCTCGCAAGACAGGAGCGCGGAAATAAAGGCCTTGATAACAAGTCTGCGTGTTTTTTTTTTTTCTTTCTTATTTTGTGACCAGCGACGGGCTTGACTCCATCGTTACTCCGGTGTGCCCACATCGTTAAAGCTCCTCGGAAATCATGGCTTTACTAATTTGAACCATTTGGTGTCAGCGGAAGGGCTGATCCATTAAGGGCAAGGGATGATACTGGTGTTTAGTTTCATAGCACATGGATCATAATAAGTTTCCATTATTATAATCGAGATGCCATGCATGGCGTCTCTGTCAACGACGGTTGATTGGTGTGTTTGGAAGAACTTAAGGATGGTCAGGATCTTCTGCTGATGAATGGTTGAGCAGTTCTAGGTTTTCATGCAATATTTCCATTTTTATTTACTATAAAATATAAAGAATGAACATTATACTTCCGGCCACCAACTACTTGAACCACATTGTCAACTTCCAGACCAATGCATTTCAGTTACTATTTTTTCGGTTACTAAAATATATAATTTTGGTCACTAAATTTTTTTTGATCCTCTCATAATGCTTGACCAAAAAATTCATTATGTTAGATTTTGTAGACCAAAAAGTTTTTATATTATTTTGAAAAAGACTAGCAATTATATTTAATTGCTTCTAATGGCTACTCAATAATATTCTTTGATTGAAATATATTTAATAGTTATATTTTTATCTAGTTTCTTTTAAGGATGGTCAATCACACAATCTTCTAAGCCAAAATATTTAGGCTTTGATTTAATTATTAAATATTAAATTTTTAAAGATCAAAAAAATAATATCAATAGATTTTATTTGCCAATGAAGTTCTTGGGTCTAATTTTTTATTCATTTTTTTGACGCACCAAGAAGGGTCATTCTAGTATCAAAAAAATTATTTTCTTAATTAAAAAAATATATTTTATTTCTGATGAGTACCTAAATCCTTTCATGATGATATTGATACTTTTTGAACTAAGAATAATAACTTATATTTTTAGTTTATGTTATTCAAAAATTTTAATGATAATTTTTGGTCTTTAAAACAATAGCTGGAACAATATTTCAGTTTTGGATGAACTATATGTATTTAATATAAGAGTAAAAATAAAATATGGAATTAATAGATTCCAAATTTGAATTTGGTAGTGCGAGGTCTTTCAATTGATATCATCCCTCGTGTGAATGTTTTGGCTCACTCCATATCCTTGATTCAAGAGGGGCTAGGTTTCAACCATGGTATCTTTATATTGAGAATAATATAGCAAGGGGCAGATTATGGGCACCTTAAAGGTTTATTTTGTTATGTAGCATAGCATGTGAGGTACGTCGGCAAGCATTAGTTCAAAAGTTGGATATCTTTGAAAGTTATCAAGTGGTTCGTCTTGAGAAAATACTTTTTATTATATGAAAACGTAAAATCTAATTCATTCTATAAAGTTTCTTCAATACGTAGTCATTCTTTAGTACCGATTCTTTACACATAGTTATCTTCACATTATATACAATTATCTTTTTATTACAAACAATAAACATAAATACACTTTCAGTTTTTATCTTTGTATTGTATATAGTTAACTTCTTAATGCATATAGTAATTAAAAGGTTGGAAGGATTAAAAATCAAACAGAATTAGCACGATGGATTGGATATTATGTAGTTGATCAATAAAGATCAGACTTTATCGTCCAGTCCTTGAAGGGCAGTTATCAATTTGCGCTACAGTATAAGGGGTCCATTTTGCAACATGGCAACGAGAGGGGTCAGTGGACTGGCAGCAGGCTAGAGCGAGGGCATAGTGAGCGAGCACGAGGAGGAAGGTGCTATGTGGAGTCAGTTAAAGGAGTTTGGCTTCTTCGGCAACATGATAGAGGAAAGCTATCATGCCTCCGTCTAGCTGGAGGAAAGCTAAAGCGCTCAAGGTCTCTCTATAGATAGGCAAACTTGGGATACACTGAATCCTTTAATGCCTTAGAGCACTTGGCCAAAAAAAAGAAAAACGGAATGTAAGAATTTTGGAGGAAAAACTAAATTGGTTGCAGGGAATTAGGTTCTCTGTCCTGGTGCCATGTCTTGTTCTTGGTCGTCCACGAAGGACAAGGAGAAGGTGATACACTCTTTTGGCCGGCTATCTTATCTCTTTCCGGTCCCCTAAACTAGCCTATATCTCATCTTGATGTATTTATTCATTCTTTTAATCAGTGGTTGATCAAAACGATAATCATTTTTATTTATCTTCTTATTAAGCTAGTAAGATTCGATTATTGTGAAATCGGAGTACTTGAAATCGTATTTTTACATGTTAATGAATCCAACTGCAAGTTTGAATAGGACACCAAATGCCAGTTGAACAGGAGAGGAGGTGAGACATTTTGGGAAAAAGCAAGGATACAATGATAGATTCTAGCTAATGGTTCCTGGAACTTTCACAATCTAAAAAGAGCAGCACATCACATATTGGTAGTAAGGGGATGATGCTTCCATTGATGTGAATGTTGGGGTCTATACCTATCTTTAAGCTCCCCCCCCAACTCATACCTTAACGGTCTATATTTCTCTTAGTACATCGAACCTATCAAAGAATTTCTACTCTCTGTCAATGAAAGGATGCAAGCTTGACTGTCCTGAGAAGCAAAAGCAAGCACCTGATATGTCTTGAAAATAACAAGATCCAGTAACATGAAAAGAATAGACAACAGATTTAGATCGCGACTAGTTACAACATAGACTGCATGATAAAGGCCGTGGAAAAATCGAGGATATAGAGGTTAACGAGGGTGATATGGATCCGATGATCTTTGAATTCCCTGGGAAAGGATAGAATGGACTTGTACATCTCTTAGAGACCACGTAAATTAGTGTTGAGAAGGACTAAATTCCACAAAAAACTATGTACTTACTATCACTTGTACAATGAAAAGTACAACAGTATTTTTTTTTTTTTTTTTTAAATTTTTACAGGAGTCCTCACACCTCTCTCATCACACATGACAGTCTCTTCCTGGAATCACTTGTCACCCTTCTCGTTCTCCTTTGTCTTCTTCTTGGATCCCAGCCACAACTTAATCCCCCTCTTGTTATTAGCAAGAATGCTTTTAGCACTCCTATTCCAACTGCTCCACCTCCACTTCCCCCACCACCGCTGCTGCTTTCTACCGCCCTCTCTGGCCCCTCTTCCCGGAAGCCCACCCGCCGGCCCAAACACCAGGGGCGGCCGGGTGCACCGGATCAACGGCCACCGGATCCCCTCGAAGAACGGGTGCCGCTTGATCTCCGCCGCGCCCCGCGCGCTCCCCATCCTCCGCTGCGGGTCCCGAACCAGTAGCCTCGAGATCAGGTCCCTTGCCGCCGCCGCCACGTCATCGCCGCCGGCGGTCCCGCCGTCCGGGAACCTCAGCTCTAGGGTCAAGATGTTCCTCAGCGTCGCTTCCTTTCTCCCGCCCTTAAACGGCGTCCGCCCGTAGAGCAGCTCGTAGATGAACACCCCGAAGGCCCACCAGTCGACGCCGTTGCCGTGGCCGTTGCCGTTGACCACCTCCGGAGCTAGGTACTCGTGGGTCCCCACGCACGCCCGCGAGAATGCCGCCTCCGGCTCTGCCACGAACTCCACCACCTCGTCTTCCTCCTCCTCGTCGTCTAAATATTGAGGCCCGCCGAAGCAGCACGCGTGGCGGCGGTGGGTTCGAAGCCTGCGTCGGCGGCGCCGGCGGTGGATGAGGGTGGGGGTGACGTCGGACTGGAAGCAGAGGTCGAAATCGGAGAGCATGACGTGTCCGTCAGCCCGGAGGAGGACGTTCTCGGGCTTGAGGTCGCGGTAAACGAAGCCGAGGGCGTGGAGGTACTCGAGGGCGAGGAGGACTTCGGCGGCGTAGAAGCGGACGGCGTGGGAAGGGAGGCGATGGCCGGGGCGACGGCGGAGGAGGGAGTGGATGTCGCCGCCGGGGCAGTAGTCGATGAGGAAGCACGTGTAGTGGGAGGCGTCGAGGCGGGCGTAGAGGGTGGGGAGGAAGGGGTGGTCCAGCTCCGTGAGCACGCGGGCCTCCGTCCGCACGTGCGAGACCCTCCCGCCGTCGTCTGCGTCCTTGGGGGGCTCGCCGCCGGCGCGCGCGACGGCGTCGAGATCGACGACCTTGATGGCGAAGTCGACGGATGAGGAGGGGTCGTCGGAGGAGTCGAAGCCTCGGAGGCGGCAGTGGAAGACGCGAGCGAGGTTGCCGGAGCCAAGGTGGCGGAGGAGGCGGAGGTGACGGAGGTGGAGGGCGCCGTCGGGGGACAGGTTGGAGGCGGCGAGGATGGCGGACCAGTGGGGGTCGGAGCGTCGGTGCGGGAGGGGCCGGAGGGCCGAGCAGGAGGCGGAGAAGGAGGAGGAGGGGAGGCTGAGGCTGCTCCGGGCGCTGAAGGTGGTGGCGACGGAGGTGGAGGAGGCTGAGCTTGTGAAGCTGTGGTCGAGGTCGGACGCGTCCGAAGGAAAGAGAGTTATACTCTCTTCTTCCATGGATGCCACGGCTAGCTCTCAAAGGCTCACTTGACTCCGAGAGAGAGAGAGAGAGAGAGAGAGAGAGAGAGCTGGCGATGGGCTTTAAAAGGTTCAGTGGATCACCCATCTCGCCTTATCTCATGTGGGGTACGTTTTAGCGCATTAAAAAAAAAAAAGGGGGAGAAGAAAGAGGAAGGAAGGAAGGAGTGGGATGGATTGGTATCGGGGGTTGTGAGGAGAGGGATCTTCCGGTGCCGCGGAGGATCCCGTTCCGTGAAGCGAAGGCGGGGGCACGAGGCAACGGCTAGTTGGCGGTGGTTTATTTACTACATAGTACGTACGTGGCATTTCCGTAAATATCTTATGAAAAATTCCGGCCTATTGACACCAGCTCAGAGCTGAAAGATCCCCGAGACTCCGTACTCTTTCTTTCCGTTCATTTGTTTTTTAAAAAAAAAAATTACTCTGTGTGAACGCACACAGATCTCCACCAGTTCATGATATGTTTAGGCAGCAGAAAAGAATGACCAATTATATCTTATTCTTTCTCTCACTCCTTGTCATCCTTTAATTTCCTTCAAGAAAATTAAGTATAATTGAGCAGTGTTTCTTTCCTCCATAAGGTCATATGATGCATGTGTGAGCATATGGTTAGGCAGCAATCGTTCATGAACATCATTTTGTATATGGAGCAGTAGTTTTCTTGTTTGCGGTGTTCATATATATTGCAAGCTATTAAAGGAGCTTCCTTGGTAAGTAGTCAGGGTTTTTACCACCATAATATCCAACTTTTGAAAATATATAATCACATGCATGAGCATGCGGATGGAGTTATGGTTGCACATGGCTGTGTCATCCATGATAAATCTTACTCATGAGATTGTGTCATATATTGAATTGGTGTTTGGTGAAGCCATGAGGAAGTGGGCTCCATATTACCTAATTGCTTTTGTTTTTCAATACATGGTGAACGTGTAATAAATATGTCATGCTTGCCGATGCTTTATCTTTTGATACCAACCTTCAAGAGTTATTAAGCTAAAGGAAGGGTTGGATTGAGCTTCTAAAGTTTGTTCTTTTAGATAAAAAGCCAACTTTAAGCATATGTTTGTAGTTCTTTGAATTTATGAGCCAAATGATAACCTTTATTGGCTTATACACAATATTTTATGGGTGGATATTGTTGGATTCAAATTAAAACTATACTTAAGAGGCCCATCAAAATTTCGATAAATTAACAAATGTAACAAACTACCATGAACAATCCATTGATTTATTTTTATTATTGTATCCTAATTTTTATAACTTGTAAACATCACTCTACCTGTTGATAAATATAGTGAGGATTTAAACATGCAATTTTAGAGAGTATACAAGGCGTATGCATGTACATGTTATTCAATTTGAATTTGTCTATGATACGTGAGAATTCATATATTTTTTGATGAGAAGTGAAATTCTCTTGCTATTTATAATGCAACGAGCTTTATGTTAGCAAGTAAAACCTCACTTTATTAAATAACATATGAGTAATGCTAAGAAAATTCTAGATTTTAAGGTGGTTGTATCCACTGTAGGATATGGCTAATGGGGCCTTTGACTCGACAAGTTTGGCTTTATTAAGCCTTTACAAGTACAAATGCATTGCATCCTATTTGGAGATGTGACTTCATTGGATATGCAAGTTTATAAAAAATACAAGTTCTATGCATATAGATGTTATTTCACATACTTTTTAATGAGAAGTGAAATTCACTTGCTATTTGTAATACAACCAGCTTTATGTCGGCAAGTAAAACTTCACTTTATGAAATAATATATGAGTAATGCTAAGAAAATTTTAGATTTTAAGATGATTGCATCCGCTATAAGATATGGCTAATAGGGCCTTTGACTTGACAAGTTTGGCTCTATTAAGTCTTTAAAAGCATAAATACATTGTATCTTATTGCTATTGTGACTTCATTATCCAGCAAGAATTTTTTGATGCAAACTGCTAACAATACTTATAATCATCACTTAAATTTTTTAAGGTTAGTTAAACCCAACTTAAATTTGATTACATAGCTAGAACATACTACTAATATATTTCAAAGTAACAATCAAATCAAATTGGATTAATGCAAATTGAGAAGTCGAGCACCTTATACATCAATAAGTATTGCATATTATGCTTGTTATGCATATAATTAAGCCTTTATTTTAGAAAGCTAATTAGAAGAAAATTACTAGAAGCAAAATTTTTATTAGAATAAGCATGAAAATTCTCTGGTTACGATAACTCACATCATTTTAAAGTAAGAGATCACCTGCACATCATTTACTCAATTTACCACATCATTCATACATCATATCAATCCTTGGTGAGCGATGCCATTGAAGGCCTTCAAACTAGAGATGATTTTTTTTTAAAACAAAAATTAGAAGGTCAAATGAGGCATGTGCATGCGCTCTTTTTCAGGGGGGAAGAACGAAGGCTATTTCTGTTCTGTTATTATCGCACAGCGATGCGACGGCCGTTCCCTTCCTTTTTGGGAGTTCGGTCGCCGTCATCACGTCGGAGGGATGCTCCCCTCACCCATTTAAATTCCCGCGCTGGCGAAACCTTCCATCCCCATCGGGCGATCGATCTTAATCCAACGGCTAAATTGCGAGCCTACGTACGGGGTTACGTCTCTGCATCGCACTTTCACCGCATACGCGCTGTACCTTCGCCAATCTGACCGCAATTGGCCCAGAGCCGACATAGCCGACAGGGACAAGACGCCGACCTCAAGCCGTTTATTTGAAATAATTTTTATTATAGAATCGTTTCGACCGGCGTTAGATTAAAATAGGGTAGGGCTGGTGTCGCTTCGAGCAGTAAGTATACCATCTTCTATTATTTGCCACCGTAACGAGGGCCCGTTCACGGGGCAGTAATTAATGGATAATTACCTCGTGCCACTAGCTCCAAAAAGTGTTGCACTGATTCCCACTTTATGCACTTGTTCCTATGCCCATATATTTCCTTGCATTCTAATGCCTTGGAAGAGCCACTTATCTTGGGATCGGCTCAATGTAGACCGTGCACATGTTATGAGAACCCCATTGGGGTCCTTGGATGTTAAAGCCCTGCGTGAAGATGGGACCCATCCATATCCATGCGGCAATGATCCTCATGAGGCAATTATTGTGGCTAGCATTGGACCAGCCTTGTAATTCCGGGCACTTGATGATCAGTATAAATTTTGCATCCTAGAATACTGTACTAATTCTGAGATAAAATACATAATAATTATTAAAATATTCATAACACTTTGTGTTATAAAATTTATACTATAAAAAATTTTATTCCTTTGATTTTAACATGTACAACTTTAAACTATGCCCGATCAGACCTATCCATTTAATCATGCAGAGCTTAGAGGCGTTGTTTATATGTCAAATTTATGATTTAATATTGCCTTCGTGAAGTTTTCTCATCTATAGGGGCAAAAAGGGTTGTCAATCGAAGGTTATACCATATGAAGGTGGGTAGGATGCATTTAGTGCATGATGTATATGGCAGCTCTAGTGCTAGAAGATATGTTTTCTTACCTTTTAAGGGCTTAGATATAATAAATATTTTTGGCTAAAAAAGGACTACAAGTCATGTGTGTAAGCAGCTTGGACCTAATTTATTCCCTTTGCATCATATGCCTTCTGATTTCAATATTGTGTACTAGGTTTTAAATACAAAGCCTCCAAATAGAGTATTTTTAATAAAGTTTGACATATGCTGATCTATTTAACTTTCATATTTGCACTTGATCTAGTTGTTGCTCACTCAGCGGTGTATTATTTTTAACTTGTTAGACTTGCAGTCTCTAACCAATTTCTTTAAAGTTGCATGCTTTTTTGTTTTTCTTCTATAGTTACTATTTGTTTATTTATTTATTTATTAGGTAATAGAGAGAGGAGATTTAAAACCTCAAGAATATAACTCCTTGGGTATTAGCAAAATATTAAGCAAGTTGAAGAGAGAACTCTGTGTTCCAACAGGCTTTTTCCTTCCGTAAGACAACCCAATTGATTAAGAAATCCGCTACCTAATTGGCCTTCGTTTAAATGTATGTACATTCAAATTCTAAAATTGATGAAATGATCAAGTAAAGGTCTCTCAAGTATGGATGTTAACAATGTGGTTGATCATGGAACCAAGACACAATCATAGCTAAGTCACTTTCGTGAATAATTCTAGTGCTATGAAACATGAGTTACTGCTTGCCACTTATATCACATTCTTCTTAACTCTGCATAAGGAATCGAAGAAGTTGATAGAGAAATAACTAATACAAGTAAGATATGACTATAATGATCTCTAGTAAGTTCTCCGGTACTGGATGTGGTTGAGTGAATTAATCCATGAAAATTGATTTTAATCCAATCTAGCTGAGGGAGTGTATAGAAGATGAATTTTAAGAAAGAGTCCACATAATACTGTGAAGAATAGCCTAGAAGCTAGAATCTTTAGGAATGAGCTAGTGAGTGAAATGGATGAGTTTCTTGGCTTGACCAACTATCTGTCTAGCCATCCAATTTAGATTGAAAGGCTTATTTTGGAAATAAGCTTTATTTCTTACCTTTCAAATCCACCAAAGTGTACAAGAGAGAATGGTCTGATCAATGCTGATAATCTCATCTATGGGTCTTTTGAGAAGGAATTTATAGGCTTGTTGAATTGAATGAAATTAAGAAAAATGATGGTACTTAAGATTGGTCCACATATATCTGAAACTTTGACATTGAAAGAAGAGGCGATCAGACATCTCATTTGTCACTATTGAAATGGATGAAATTTTATGAGCCATAAAAAATAAGGTATGAAGACCATCATGCCATAACTTCCAAAAGAAATACAACATTCTTTAGTGAGCCTTCAAGTTCCAAATCATCCTTGCATTTGACTATGAGTTACTTTCATGTACTCTTATCATACTATAGATCTCTTTGATTAGGATTTTAGATTTATAGCTAAGTCCCCAACATAAAACATCCTTCGATCTTTTCCTCTAATGAAGGTGTTAACAATCTCTTCCATTACCTAAGGTAGGAAAATTTGTTCTAATATATTTTGATTCCAGACCCCATTTCCTACTGTTAATTTGTTGACCGTAGACAAGAGAAAAGTGGTTTAAGCATTAAAGATGAGTAGTCTCTAATTGAGGGGAATAAATGAGAATCACAATTGAGTCTTAGCATTGATAGAGCTTTCGTTGCTTTCGTTGCCAAAGGACCATATCATATGCTAAGATAGATCTATGGATATTCTACATATGTTTTTTCACTTTGCTGAAGCTTTCTTAGGAGGAACATAATAGCTTCAATTACTGTGGAAATTATATTTGGTATATATGATATGGGATAGAGACTTTGACAATTAAAAAGCAGTCTGCCAATAGTTCCATCTACTAAAGCCATCTATCACTGCTTAAAGGGTAATATATCAAGGTCACCTTTCTTCTTTGATTTACAAATGATCTTTTAGGAAATAATATAAAGGGTTTTTTTTGTTTGTCTCATGGCTCTACGGAAGCTCCGAATTATCTTAAAAAACCCCTCTATAAAATTGCATAGTACCATCACATTAGATATAACATAATACATTAGATGTATGCTGCCATGATCTTGAAATGCATACATCATAAGAATCACCTCCTTGCACATGGAGTTTTAGGTTACATCATAGACAAGTGGCGACATTTCTTGTTGGCCATCAGAGTTAAACCATTTTCATCCAACTTTGACATGTAAGTAGCCATTGTGCAACTCACATCCAGTCCATGTGTAAATGAAACAAGACCATCCAAATATCTGATTCTCTCCTGCCTTCTGAGCAAAAGCCTAGAGCAAAACGACACTCCCCTGTCCTCTTTTTTGTTCTTATTTTGTCTTTTTCTCTTGTTTTTATAATTTCATTTCTAAAATAATATATGATTAGTTTTGTCCGCGTACAGAGTCAAATAGAGGACACGAGCCGAAGGTCCCATGCGAGAGGCCAATCCGGCAACGCCGGTCATCCAAAAACGGGACCCAGGTGGAGATGCTGTCTGCCACGTGGGCTGCATGGTGGGGTCCAGCGCCTGTGGAAGCTTCAGTTTATTATTTCGGTGTAACAATTAATTTAACGACACTCGATGTATGTATGGATCCATGTTGATCCAAGGTATCCAAGGGTGGTAGGCAATCGGTCACTAGGATATGGGCTAGAAACAAATGGAGTGGGAATATCAAATCCAAATGCGGTGGGGTTGGATGTCCAGAGTACCATCCCATTCCCATGTTCAAGCTGGAACCCAACTGTCTCCATCAATCACCTCTGCAGTTATAATATGCTTCAGGGTTCCCTCACTGATGCTTTCAACTAAATTATTTAAAATTTCATTCGTAAAATATATCCAAATCTTCACAGCCAACGGATGAAATATTTTTAGATTTTACTGTAACACTTTTTTTATTTTTTTTTAAAAAAAAATTAAAGAAATCAAGATGGTGATGGATTTTTTACCATTTAACTTTCATGTTGGACTAAATCCACAAAAGGCACCAATTCTCTTCCTACTCAAAGCTGTCGTTTTCTTTGCTTTTTCATTGAACCTGTCTTTTCTTCGGAGTTATTCCCTTTATTTTTTCTAAGTAAAGCAGGCATCTCATCCATTTTCCTTAGAGGAGTCACAGTCTCCTTCACTTAAAGAGTTGTCATCTTCTTTGTTCATCTCCTTCACCTTTAAAGTTGTTATCTTCTTTGCATTTTAGCAGAGTAAATCCTCTGTCCAAAGCCTTCCACCAGAGCCACTAACAATATCCTTCGCCTCCTCACTGCACCACTATCTCTTTTACCTCCTCATTACGCATCAAAAAAAAAAAAAAGAAAGAATAGCCACCGTACATGAATAAAAGAATGACATACAAAGCTAGCATCCTATATGTAACTCACTATGCCTAAGAAGAAGAGATTGGCCACCATACGGGTAAGACCAAAAGAATGACGTATGGAGCAAAGAAATGAATGGCATATGAAGTAGGCAGCCACGATACGCACAGAAAAGACATACACTGAAGCGCTCCTTTTTTACAATCAATCCAAAAAATTAAACCTTTTAAATGCATTAGTTACGCAAATAACTAATTAGAACTAATTGTAAGTGAAATATTTGCATCCCTTAAATAAAATTGAACGATTGATAATTTTAATATTTTAATAAAAAAAGTACCATACTAAAATCCGATATTTTCTTTTTACAAATAATAGAGTACCTTCGAACCAAACTATTCACACCTCTGGAGTCATTGAGGCTATTTTTGCAAGCACCTGAAGGAGTTGCTTTTAGAATGATATTCTTGTATTGGATGGCTTTTGATAATTTCAAATAATTTTATAAATTAGAATAAGATGACAATTACAAAAAGCTTCCTCTCTTCTTGTTAGTATTGGATTCTATCACATGCCACTGCAGATTAGCAAGCCAAATCCAACCATATCAGTCCTCCTAGCCAAGTTCCTTGTCTAAGGGTTGTTGGCATTGCTGCCAAAGAGAACCGTCAATGAGTTCACATGACTTGCTAATTGGCTTTTGTAAGCTCCTTTGATTTGTAATCAAGTTGGATTCATGTTTTATGGCTCAGCTAATAAACAAGGCAAGGACCATTTCAACTAAAAAAAAAAAAAAAAAAGTCAAGCACAATAAATAATCAACTTGCAATATCTATGTATAAGATCTGATCAGCTTGAGAATATTTAGGCTCATTTTAAGTGGGTACCGTGTTCTGAGTACCGCCTTAACATGAATAACTAAGCAAGGAAAGCCTAAAGTTTGGATTCACTGATTCAGGTGCAATTCATAATTGTATAAACATGGGAAGGAAACGTCTCAACGTTTTGCTTTCCCAAAGTTTTATGAGGTGCAACGCATCCACCGCTTGTTCTTATTCCTTTTGGCTCTCTTAAGCTCAGACCGACCAAGGATTGATGGCATGAACTACCTCTACATTGAGTCTTTTTATGCCTCACTCGTTACTCAATGGGGAAAGCAAATGAAACATCACATGCATATCTCTAGCAATCAATTCACAACGCTCCATCTTCCAAAGATGACCTCCCAATCATATGAACTTGTCTATTATATCCCCATGGGGAGAGGGAGAGAGAGAGAGAGAGAGAGAGTACTATTTATGTGTTCAGATATCTCTATTGCAAACCGAACGGATTAATAATTTCTGAGCTAAGAATAAGATGCCTTCCTAACGCTTGGCTTGGATGATGGCATCATGCAGATGGGCGCAGCTTGTCTGCTGACCCACCAAAAGAGCTTCTGGGATGAGTCTAGAAAAAGAGAGAGAGAGATCGGTGGGTGGCGATGCCACAACGTGTCCATGTCGGGTGAGTCACGAATTCTTTAGTTCCAAAATGGAACCATGCCATTCCCATTGGCTCACATCTCTACTTTCCATCGATGCTGTTGCCGGAAACCTTATAGTCTACTAACGAATACGAGAGGAGGAATTCAGCTCATGTTAGATAAAAAAATACATACACTTAAAATATAAGATCTAGGAAGAAGACATATAGATCTGAGAAGAGACTATCCTTGCAACCAAGAAACAATCACATGGAACAAGGCCCAGGTGTGTGAGTTCTTTAGCATGGAAAGATTCCTCCAACTGAAAGCTTCTAATCATTCCTCATGGGTGTCCTCCATCTTGCTGCTAGTTCTTTCCGGATGCTATAAAATAAGTCTGCATTATAAGGTAAGGTGTGCATCTTAGTTTAAATATATGGAAAAATAGTCCAAACCGAGACTGCCAAATAGAGAAAATTATATATATCTTGGTTGGCTTTGTGACTTGTTTCTTAGAAATCCAAATAATTACAAAATGAGAAGGCGTTTGTTTGACGTTTATGTGTGTCCTATTTCAGGTTGATTTTCTACCAGATTTCAGTTCATCCATTTGCTGCTAGAATGTTTGAAGTGATTGCAGGAGAATACTAATAAAAAAGAGTATTTGCCTGAAGTTCTAGTTGTGATTCCATCTAGTTTGGATGTTTTTTGGCACCAGTTTGTCCAAATTTATTTCCCGAGCGTTTGTCAGCTTGCACCAAATGCAGTGAAGTTAATATACTAGCTTCTGATTGGAAACACAAAGATGAGGTCCCTTTTTGCATGTCTATTGCTCAAAACTTTGAACTTGGTCTACATACAAGTGTTGGACCCAATCTTTAAGTCATATTTACTAATGGCCGTGCAATAATGCTCAATAATTAGTAGTTGATGCAATGTATGCACATGGATTATAGAAGATGAGTTGACCAAGCCATATTTTTTTATTTTTCTCTCTTCCTTTTCCATGTTTTATTCCAAGGAAATATAGAGGGAATGCCACCTTTTTGGGTTTACATTGAAAACTCTTGCCAGTGCATGCATCGGGGAGGAGGATGCCAACCGATGGTCCTGCTACCAATGGCAAAGCCATATTAATTGTGCCAAGATAACTTTGAAATTTTCACCGGATGGACAGCTCATAAACGGGATTAGTTGTCAATCATGGCAAAGATTTTTTTAAAAAAAGTTACAAACCTCCATAAGACGCCAAAATTGATTCTAAGATAGGCACAATTTAAATGAAGTCATGCTATTCTAGTCTTCCTTATTTTGCCAGAGTAAGTGCCAAGTAGTTGGTACTTGTACAGGTACTTAGCTTGAATCCAATCGAGGTTGAAGATAGAAAACAAAGAGGAGGTTTTCTACTGTCAGGACCGAGGATTTCACTTCGTTTTTGGTTAATGTGCTGAGAGAATTAGGGACAACAAGAATTTAGTATGAGTTTAGAAATCCGAAGAGGACTTTTAGACTGACCTAAAGTCGATTTTGTAAGAGAATTGAAAGACTAATATTGATAATATCCATTTTGTCCTTAGGGGAGGAATTTCTTAAACTTTATGAACATTTTACTGGCTTGCTTAAGGTTTAAAAATTTTGGCAAGACTTAAAAGGGTTAAGTTTAATGATGGTTTGATCAACTTGCAGCTGATTAGCATGCCTAGTTCGTCCAACTACAAGTTCCACTCATGGGCGCACAGAGCCCAACTATAGCTTTTAGTTAAAGGGCACACTTTATCATGGAGATTTGAGAGGCCAAACATAGGCTTCAATTTGTTTTAAGGAACGAAATCATCAAACAAGGAGCATTGCAAACGGTGAACTAATGGGGTCTCTTTAGGTCTTCAGTGGGCTATCAGCAAGAACTGGGCCAAAACCTAAGATATTTGATCCAAAAATGATGTGGATCTACTGGAGTCTTGATATGTCTTCTGAATCAGAATTAAGATGAATTTGCCATGCGATGTCTACTTATCATAATTTATTGGAACTAGAGGCTATGTATTAAATCATAATCTGACTAAATTATTAAGTTAATTAAGCGACCTAAATGTTTAGTTTATTAAACAAAAATGGTGCCTATTAGATCACCAAAAATGGCCAAGTATTCGGCTAGTCTATTTTGTAAACCTGAGCAAGAATGTGAACAATCATTCACCAATATCCTTATAATTTGGACTCCAGTTGTTCATATGGTATCTATTTGCACTTGTTGAGTTCTGTCCCCCTAATTTTTTATTTTAGAAGAAATAAGCCCAAAGCAGGGCCTATTAGAACTAATATACATTTAAAAACAAAATGTCTTTCTGGTACTTCTCACCCATGGCTCAAACCCAGTCTATCAATGTAACACAAATCTCTTCAGCTAATAACCTGACAGATCTAGCTTCTAATTTAAAAATCCTAGCATACTTCTATAATATTGCTTCCATAATCCTCGCCTTGAATATGTGTGAGATAAAAATGATGGAATGCAGCTTCATCTTTGTCAGAGCATAAAGAATATGAATCAGGATGAGGCCAACTTCTCTTACTCAAGTTATCAGCAGTCAGAATTCTTCTTTCCAGATCCAGCCACAGAAAAATCCTGACCTGGAACCTTCAATTTCCATAGAACTGAATGAAAAATCTCTAATTTACCCTAACCTATAACAAGAATTAAGAGTGAGAATACTAGATGAGGAGCATCTCCACTTCAATTTATCAGTAGAGGTAGGGGGAGAGATTAAGTGAAGGACATCCGTGAGTTGACAATATTCCAACAATGCTTGTCCATAATTTGTTCTTCTGAATATAACTACCCAAGGGAAACCTCCCTTTCACTGGAGCCCAATAAGTACCAATGCCAGCCTTCTGATCCAAAGCCTAAGCAAAAAAGATTAGAAATAAATCTAACAAAGGAAACTGGGCCACCCATCCATATAACCGGAATCAGATCTTAACACCATCCTCCAGCATAAAAGAGGCACTAAAAAGGAAGCAACATTTGGTTCTCGCAGCATACTCCTCCAGAAGAAAGAAATTCCTGCCTACGGCACAGTTTTGCTAGGAAAGGATGGATGATCAGTATTAGCTTAGCTGATGTGTGATGTTACATTTAAGATGATGTTGTTAGGATTTTTTAATTTTGAAGATTCCTTCAATCTATAAGATTTTATTGATTTAGAGGGATTTGGTTATTAAGAAAAATTTCTAAACCTTAGTTATTTGATATATTCTCAATTATGAGTTATTTATATTTTGAGATTCCTTTTTTCTAGTTGTATTAGAACTTCTTTTAAGTATGAGGGTATAACTCTATAAATATATAGACACCCTTCTTGCTTTTTTCATAGTGAAATAATATTATTGGTTTCTTCTATTTAGAGGTTTAACCCCTTCGAAGTAATTATTTGTAGGCGTGATTCCCTCAAAGTGATCGTAGCTATCTCCAATTCTTTACTTTATTCATCGTTATGATCGAGTTCGCAATAAATATCCCATCTAGTGCTCTCTTGCCCCTATATTGTTAATCTTTGGTCTATCATTTTCTCCTACACTGGTATTCCCATGAGACCCTAAAATCTTTATCACATTCCTAGAGGAGAAGACATTTTGCTGGTCGATAGAGATTAGTATGTGATCAATTGGCTCTATCATTTTGGTCATATCTATGAAAAGAAAAAAACTCAAGAATCTTCTCTTCAACATCTTCATTTGCTATAGCTCTATCTAGAAAAATCTTCACTTTTGAGTCTTGAAAATGTATTACAGATAGAGGAGCCTTAACTGCCTATAACATCTTGAAATCCTTGCTTAATCCTTCTTAACTTCCTTACCCTACATATTCTCTCTCTTGTCTGTATACCTTATTAATTAAAATTTGAGGATTATTTCCCCCAATTACAACCCTCAAAAAAAAAAAATGGACCTATGGCGCCATAGACTACGAGTACCGTAAAAATGTTGACTGTCTTTACATAAACCATGAAGAGTATTAAGAAATCTCTATCACCATTTTAGCTAAGGGAAATATTAAAATCCCTCAAATCTTTGACCTTGACACCCTTGATTGTTTCCCTTTGCATACCAACTTCCAATTAACCAAAAAATGAAATGATCTTCTAGTGCCACCTAGGTTCCTAATCACCCAATAAATGGACAAAAAATAAATTGGAAAATTGGACAATGCTCTATTCATCATTCTCTAATAGCATATATACCATTTCTCAATGGTCTGCGAGGTCGGAGAGGCAGACCCCAATCATGTGATTGGAAAATAAGACAATTTTGCAATCAAGGGTTTTAGCAGCTAACTGTCCAACACCCACATTCTGACCGAGACAAACCAAGGATGATTTAGCATAATTAAACTTCAAACCATAAGAAATTTCTAATGAGTAGAGAATATATTTCAAATTACAAAGATCCACCAGGTCTGCTGTTGAAAAGATTAAGGTATCATTAGAAAAATGAAGATAATTAATCTTATAGCTCTCGGAAGGAACCAAATGCTCGATAAAAGTGGAAGCAGATGCAGCCTTCAACATCCTTCTCAGAACATCTGCGACTGGGAGGGGTAAAAAAGTTCACTGACATAGTCCTCATCTTGATCGACCTGCCTAATAAAAATAGCTCTTTTACTATTATAAAATAATTTTTAATCCAAGAACTTCATTTGTTACCAAAATCTTGGTTATTGACCATTTTTAAATAAAAAAGTTTTAAATTTTAAATAGTGGAGTGCCGTATAATCTCACACGTGAAAAGAGCACGAAGTCACCGGCATTCATTTGGATTTTTTGTTTTGAAAGGACGCGTTTGGTGGTTGGATGCGTTTATATATATATATATATATATATGTTTTGTTGGCATTCGGTGGATGAATGCGTTCGTTGGATGAATGCAGATCTGGGTGCATCGTATCTTACGGTGATTGTGGAGGATGGTGGGGTAAGATAAATTAAGACGAAAAGGATTTGAGTTTGGATTTTTTTTTTGAGGTCCTTCTCCACGGATAGCCCAGTAATTTTTCATCCAATCCTCTCCTCTTCTTTTACGTAAGAGCCCGTTGCCGATTATAAAGGCTGTGTGAGGATGATAGAAAACATAATAGTAGCATCAATCATAATGATGCATCTATTGAATTATTCAAAATAATAATAAAAAAAGAGCCTAAATACATGCGCTACAATATCGTGAATTATTGAAAATTCTTCAACCAGATGGTAGTGCCAGCTGTGATAATTTACCTATTAAATCATAAAAAGTAGAAATCTGAGCGCCTTGCACTAGAGTACTACAAATTATTGAAAACTTTTTAATCACGCTAAACTGCAAACAAACAAATTATCAACTTCAAAACCTATGGCTCTGATATAGTAAATATATATATATATATATATATATATATATATATATATATTAAAAATAATAATAAGTTATGAGTTTATCTTTGACTTACACTATTTCTTTTCCAACTTTTACACATACACTAATGATAATATCCTAAGATTAAAACTACGTATGCTTATATTAGAGAAGAAATCAACTATATCTTATAAAGATTAGAATTTATATTCCATAAAATTTAAAAACTAATCCTTAGTACTAAATGATAAAATTATTGGGATTAAAGTTAACCTTTATCCTTGAAGCAAAAACTTTGTTAAAATAAAATGCTAATCTCTAATTTTTATGAAGTTGATAATGAGTTCCAACGGTCGATGGCCTGATTTCCCTCATAGGGTGCATGACAACAAAAGATTAAAAGCAAGCTTTTAAGAAGATTGTTTAGCTTCCAAAGGAAGGGATGAGAGCATGTAGTTTTGTTGGAAATGAGGTATAACAATAGTATGATCGCCTTCAATAATATAGCCACTCACCTAGGAATTTTTCATAGGCTATTCACATGCCATTTCAAGCTGCTAGTAACTCTAAATTGGTGCATGCTGCTAGAGAGTAGAGATGTTGAAAACCCCATGACGAGTAATAAGAAATTGGCCATGTAAATGCACATAAGCACAGATGGTTTGCAGTTCTTCAGGTTTGCTGAAGGCTAAGGCAACATCCACTCTCTGCCTCCATATTTTTCTAGTTTTATGATCAAATAAAACAGTGCAGGACTTGCATGGTTTTTCTAAGAACATAATGCGCACATTGTAATGTGGAGGGATTTCACGTCATGGTACCTTTCACGGTGCAATTGCTTGCTACTAAATTTCCGGTCAACAAATTATCTTCACGTGATCCTACTTTACCGGTGGCTCCGTCCGGAGCTCGACTTCCCCCACACCCCCAAGACAAGGACGTGACCTGAAGCCAACGGCCACAACACGTTACTTTCCAGGCTAAAGCAAACTTTCGGTCCTCAAACTCTCGCTCAAGATTCATCCCCCCGGAAGGCAAGGACGTGACCTGAAGCCAACGACCACCACACGGCTAAAGTATTACTTTTGATCCTCCAACCGATCCTCAAACTCTTAATTATTATAATTTAATTTTTATATTATTTAAATCAATAAAAATTGATAAAAATATGTATAAGAATTGATTGGTTAATAATAGAGTGATATGTTAACTACTTTATCAATGCAACATCTTTAAAAAATAAAGAATTAAAATGTGACAAATGAAAGTTTGAATATCAAAATGGAATCTGAGCGAAAGTTTGAGGACGAAAAGAATAGTTTCGCCAGACAGCAGTTTCCAGCCACCAACTTTCCTCCTGGTCGCTATCGTAGTATCGCCACCTTTCGCCTCTAGAGGCCAGCCTCTCCTAATCAAAGAACTCTCGATTCCTTCGGATCCTGCACAGCCTTCATGCTGCTTCTGTCTTGCATCAACTGACAATTACTCGCTACCTTCCTCATCCTCTTGCATTTCTCATTCAAGATCAACAGAATAATAGGTGATTTGGCATGTCCACTCTCTGGAAAATCTACAGTTCAATACTCTCCTAAAGCCTATTGGATACTATCATCTGACACACTATCCTAATGGGAAAACCCTTAACCAAAAGGCACATCCTAACACTGTGGAATTATCCCTTCTATCACTCTTAGTGAGTGGGAAATGCATCCATACATTAAGATGGACCACCGATCTAAAACACGGTCCAATCAGCAAAGGAGAAAGATCTACACGAGGGACCACCGAGCCTATGTTACACTCCCCCGCCAAGGTCGAAGAGTAGAAATTATCATGTCCACCACTAATGTTCCCTTCCTTCACTTATCGTTTTCGATCAATTGGAGCTCGTTTTCCTCATATATTGGTAAGCCCTGTCCTACATAGGCACACCGGAACCAATTGCAACCTCCCCCAACACTTTGGAAGCAATTAATTAGCTGTCATCATTCATGAGCTGTACACTGGGGAGGATAGGGATGGCTGCAATGGAGGCGAGAGTAGGGTGGGACTTGGCCTAAATGAAAGCCAAGCCTAGGACAGCAATAAAGGGGCTCAACAACTGCAGGCACAAGCAGGATAGAAAGGCAAGAAGAAGGCTGGTGAGATGATGATCATGTGGCAAGGCAGCAGGATAGAGTCCTGCGCGTGCACCTCGTGGTCCCTGTGGTGGTCCACAGAAGCTGGAGCTGGTGGTGAATCTCGAGGACAACAAGGCCAAGAGAAGATTTCTGGCCATGAACATGGAAAAGGATAAAAGATTGTGCTTGCAGGTCGTCTCAATCCAGGTAATCCAAGTGAGAGTTCCAGTGGCTGAGAATGAGAGAGGGCCCTATAATAAGTGACCACCTTGAGACATCGTCGACTTGTTCTAATTCATACCATGCTTCTTGGCGTTGCCAACGTTGGTGGCAATCTAATCT